>JAIGNY010004447.1:4115000-4133054 GCA_020152595.1 Chiridota heheva
TAGTCCCTGCTTTGGAACCCCTGGTGGGGTCCACTGGGCAACTTCCGGCAAAATCCCATAATCTTCACACAGCTGTTTTAACGCACCGTCACTGTACGGGTTATTGTAATAATCAAACTTATCCTCATCTGGTAGTCGAACTTCAAGTCTTTTCAATATTTCCTGTATAGTGTAGTACACGTGAAAGCGATAACCATGCGAACCGTCCAGTGTCTGAATTTAGTCATCTGCTCGGGAGAAACACCACATCCATCCGTAGCAATCCACATGACAAAGCCTAACTGTATTTGCCAAATACCATATGGTCGGCACTCCACATTTGTGGCATCATCATGTACGTTGCGTATTCGGTAGTTTTTAAAGATGTTTTTAAACCTAATCAAGAAGTACTCATACGATCCACCAGGTTATATCCGGTGTTCTGTTAGATTACCCACACCCACAGTCTCAGCATCCTGCCAAACAGGAGCTTCGGGCATATGCCCGGGGATGTGCATTTAAATGCTGCCATGTTTCATATATGTCATGACGCCTTCAATATGGAAGCGGATCTCGCTGAAAGCCTAACTTGAGGCTCCACCCAATGCTCTGGCAATAGCCTGCTGCGCCTCCTGCCGCCCAATTTGTTTGCAGTCTTCTAGAAGCTGTTTTTCATCCCCACCCAAATTAATCTTTTTAGCAGTTCGGACCTTCTCTTTTAAGTATTCATAACGCCTAAGTTTTGCAAGTACTGCCTGAAATTCTGAAGCAAAAACGCTCCCATCTTTGCGGCTTTACTGACAAGGTCTACAATGCTGTATAGTTTAGAGGAAGCAATTGTTGCAATCTTACGATGCTTCGCAACTTTCTTATCCATCCGTTTTCTTAAATAATTACAGAGTACACTACCAACACCACATACAGCAGCAGCACCTTCCATAGCAATCGCTACTGGTGTAGCAACAATCGTAGCTAAAACACCTATTCCAGCTGCACCAAGTCCCATTGTTGTTAGCATGAGTACTGTGCTGTAATGTAGAAGGTATGATTAATTTGATTTGTAGAGTGATTTGTTCTAAGAACATACCACCTCTTTTTACAGTTTTATCTGCCTATCAACTCTTTTCTTGATTGTATTGAAAGCACAGAAGCCTGATTCAATGGTTACTGTTTTACTTTGTTCATCGGCAAACTGAAATTCTCGCTGTGAAGCACATCTAATGTCTAAAAGTCCACGCTCCTGTATGTTGTACCAACCATTGGTAAAGAACGCATCTGTGACACCTACCTCTTTTACTTGAAGGGGGGTTTCTAGGTTGTTTTTCCCCCGTTGACTAGATATGTGCTGTAATACATCGTTTGAAGATTATTTTGATAGCAATGTGACTTCAATAGGGGGATTGTGATTATTGCAAGGCTCATCATTGTTTCGTACCTCTAAGGTGATGGTATTTAGCACATCCTTCGCAAGTCGATGCACTCTTGGATGACTATATCGTATATGAGTCATTCGACCTTTATATATATATATATATATATATATATATATATATATATATATATATATATATATATATATATATATATATATATATATATATATATATATATATTTATATATATATATATATATATATATATATATATATATATATACATATATTTTATATATATATATATATATATATATATATATATATATATATATATATATATATATGATATATATATTTATATATATATGTATATATATATATATATATATATATATATATATATATATATATATATATATGTATATATATATATATATATATATATATATATATATATATATATATATATATATATATATATATATATATATATATATATATATATATATATATATATATATATATATATATATATATATATATGTATATATATATATATATATATATATATATATATATATATATATATATATATATATTTAATTTTTACATCTAACTCTACACTCTGGCTAGGCGACCGTTCTTGATAAGCAGTTGTTTATACAAGAGGACAAAGTAGTACATAATCACTGTACCTTTAGCTGCAGGAGCGCAATTGATTTGCATAGTCATGCCTACATTGCCGTTACCCAGCTTGGGGCCGCTACCATGTAGAACATCATCATCGGTGCTGCGCAGATCAAGAACAAGTACGTAGTATTTTTGGAGATATGCTGATAAATCAATGGAATGTTGACCGGTCTCCTTAGAAACTAAGCCTACCTCGAGATGGAGGCCTTCGCCCTTGGACAATTTACCACAGGCTGAGCCGAATACCTTCCTAGCCTTGTCTCGGTGCTAGTATGGGAGAACGCTTTGTGTATATAGCTGGTTATGAACACCTTTAATGGTTAGCAGTTAGGCTGACCTTAGTGATATCAGAATTCATGAAAGTCGCAGGTTTTTGTGCAAATTCACCATCATCAGTTGGTTTGACGAACAACAGAACAACGCCGCTGGTGCTGTGTCTAGGTAAATTCAAAGGAATAGTCCACACAGAGCTAGTGAGGTCTAGCATTTTTCCCCATTGCTTCTGTATATCTGTATAGCTTATCGGCAGATCGGGTACTCATTCAACATTTTATTTCGGAACTCTGCTGCAAGACTCACTTGATTTACAACATCAAATCCCAGAGTCAAGTTCTTCAGAGTGTAGGAAGCGTTGATGTCAATGTTTTCAATGATAAGCTTCTCGTTAGGTGCAAAGTATATGATGTATTCTAAGCAATCGTGCAGACCTCATGGATGAAATAGGGCGTGGTCACTCAAAAGACCAAAATCTAATTGTATAGCAAATCTATTGCCAAAAGCTTTAGCAACCTTGCTGTCACTCTTATTATCATCAGCTTTATTACCAGCACCTACACGAATTTTCAGACAATTTTCTTTGCTTATGCCCTGGTAGTTGCTGTTTAGTATCGTGCCAAAGGAGAGCCATAGGTTTGCACAGTTGCAGAACACTTATGCGCTGTCCAAACTCATGACAATCTCACCTCCAAGGTTTACCTCTAGTCTGCCCACAATGTTGCGGCCTATGTTGTTGACAATAGTGCGGTTCACATCTGTGCTATTCAGAGTGATGTTAAAGGTAAGCCTGACCGTGCCTGTGACAATGATACCATGCTGCTGCAGCTTTGGAAATTTGACAATCACGTGATTACCTGCTGTGGCCGTTGGGGCATCAAGAGTAACTTGATGAGTTGTGCGTACACCTTTCACACCCAGACCTGTGCGGGTCCTTTGTGTTGGTGCTAGTTTCTTTCCGTAATTTATCGCCATATTAAATACATAATGTCATATGATTAATATGAGATGAAACTAGCAGAGATATATTATAGCCCTCAGGGGTATGGGAGAGGGACTCGAGCGATAAAGAAACTTGCAAAAGCTGCAAAGTTCTCTCTTGATGAAGCCCGAGCTTGGCTAAAGAAACAGGCTATGTGGCAGATCTACCAGCCACCTCCCTGCTATATACCACGACCTAAGATTGACATTTCTACACCAAATCAGGTCCATCAAGCCGACCTCTTCTTTCTACCGCATGACAAGGTTGGACGCAAGACTTATAAATATGCGTTAGTTGTGGTCGATGTTGCCAGTCGGTATAAAAAGGTTGAGCCTTTAGGCTCGAAGTACTCAACAGAGGTTGCTTCTGCATTTACCCGCATCTGTAATCGTAGTCTACTCGGTTGGCCAAAACTACTTCAGGTGGATCCAGGGCGTGAGTTCATTGGTTCTGTAACTGATATATTGAAGAAGCAAGGTGTTGAGGTGAGACGTGGAATCCCAGACGTTCATCGCGATCAAACTTTTGCAGAGCGGTTTAATCGTACATTAGCAGAACTGTTGTTCGGACATCAGTATGCTCAGGAATGAAATTGCCTACGGGAGAGAGGTTGACAGAATGGGTAGAGAGACTACCTGCCGTTGTTTCAGCTCTGAACAACGAAGTCACACGACTGATCGGAAAGAAGCCTGTTAATACTATCAAAGCTAAAGCGGTGAAACAGAAACCAGCTGATCGCCTGTTTGCTCGAAGGAGCAAAAAGTACCTGCCGATGCTGTAATTTGTTATTTATACCAACTGGGTAAACTGGTAGGAGGTCGACGTCGTGCTACAGACCCTGTGTGGTCTGTCGATGTTTATCGGATAGGACGGTCTGTTACAAAGCATGGAGAGTCTGTCCTATACTATTTTCAAGATGGTCCAGGCCATGAAGAGTTATTGATCGTTCCTCACAACACCAAGCTCCCAACAAATGGGAAAAACTAAAATAATACAACATACAATTAGAGATATGTTATGTATATTAATAAAGATACAAAATGTTAGTACGTGCAGAGAACAAGTGTAATTGGCTACCGCTAGGTAAGAAAGAAACATGCGGAAGATCTGCTATGTATGATCAATGCTGGCAGCATTGAGTAGAAATGGCAAATACCCAAGAGTACCAGGCTGCAAGTGTGGGGTTGGTGTTTATTCTCGGACACAACTTTGCCGTGATTGCGGTGGTAAAAGGCTTGTTTAAAAACTTATGCACATTGAAAAAGAAGCTCGTATAAACTTTCAAAAAGTGTTTACCGAACTTTAAACAATGATGTATTACCATTTTTGCGACATTCTATTAAAGGTATAATATGCCATAGTATACAAATCTGGTGCGACAACATATATATTAGAAGTATAAGATACAGTGGTATACAAAACTGATGCGACGTCCTATTAGAGACATAACATATCATAGTATACAAATCTGGTGCGACAACCTATTAGAGACACAACATACCATAGTATAAAAATCTGGTGCGACCATTAGTACACTGCTCTGATACGACAACCTATCAGAGACACAACATACCATGGTATACAAGCCTGGTGTGACCATAACACACTACTCTAATACGACAAGCTATTAGATACATAACATACTATGATATAGCAGCGTAAAATGGATAACTTAAATAGAACTGCACTGAAAAGAGAGAGAGAGAGAGAGTCGAGGCGTTGAGAAACCATGTGGTTCGAAATAATATCCTCTTGAATGACCCATCAGGCAAAAGAGGAAATCATATTAAAAACGCCATCATCATTATAAATGCCATCATCGCTAATAGGTATATGCCAGCCCGCAGACCGGAAATGAGACCAGTTTCTGCTCAGAGAGCGCAAAGACTTGTTCCTGCTCTAGCGCGCAAAGATCGGCCCCTGCGCCTGCTCCTATCCCTGTTCCTGCACCAAGTTTCAGAAGGGCACCTAGGACGATTGGCAATTACCTCCGTACTTGGCAGATGGATATCGCAGATGGACATCATCGATCGCTGAACCACGAGCTTTATTAAACAATGTTCGCCCCGCGATTCACCATAGGTAGAAGAAGAGGTTGGGGACCTTCGCGGTTCAAAATTCCATTTCGCACTCAGAGTTGGGTTGAAGAAGAATAATGCCAATGGAGAAACAGCATTCACAAGTCCAGTATTTCGCAGCTATCAAATAAATGCTCTGCAAGTGAACGAGATCAATGAAGCGCTCAGTAACGCTCTCCCACACGTAATATAATCTCTTGAGAAATGGACTCAGAGAGGGTCGGGATGGATCGTAGATGCATTCGAAGACCTCTGGTTGAATATTGCTCGCTATCAACCACAATAAGCGGATCCTACATCGAATTACCGAAAGAACTCAAAGCCAATAAGACTATCATCAATGTGAAAAACCGTGATGATAACTGCCATCACTGGGCTCTCCAATCTGCTCTGTTTCTAGCCGAAAAAAATCCACACAGATGCAGCAAATATCCCTTAAAAGACGTCTTAAGCTTTGAGGGAATAGAGGCTCCAGCTACACTCTCCCAGATCGAGAAGGTTGAAAAACAAAATAATCTGGCTATTAACGTCTTTGCTTGGGATAAAGGGGTGATCGTTCACAAACTCAGCAAACAAGACAAGAACATCCCCAGGATCAACCTTCTATTGATCGAGAAAGCATGTAAGTTCCACTACACGTGGATCAAAAATTACAATCGCCTGCTCTAAGGTTAAAGCATCCATCCAGAGCGTAAGCACTTATGTGAGAGGTGTCTACAAGGCTATTTCAGGGAAGACCTGCTCAAGGCCCACAGACCTGATTGCATGGGAAATGGTCAAACAGCTGTACGCATTGAGGTGTTGAAAGAAGCTTAAAACAAGCTGTCCTTCTAGAACTATCACAAGTTGCTGCCAGCGCCCTATATAATCTACGCAGATTTTGAGGCGCTCACCAGCAAGATAGGTGGCCCAGAATCCATTCCCACGCAATTCAATACCCAAAAGACTCAACAGCATGAAGCGTGTGGCTATGGATATACAGTGGTAAAGTGTGATGGTCATACAGAGCATCCCGTAGTATATCGAGGACCAACTGCAGCTACGAACTTCCTTGAGGCTTTACAGCAGGAAGAAACTAAGATCAAAGCAGTTCTGGCAAACCCCCAACTTATAATAATCACCAGCGAGGATTGGGGCACACACCGGATAGCACAGGAATATCATATATGTAAAAAACCTCTACATGGTGACTCTGTCTGCAACTACTGCCATATCAAAGGTGAGTACATAGGTGCTGCGCATAATGCCTGCAACCTGAAGCTGCGCATGAGCTACAAAACAATACCAATCCCAGTTGTGTTCCATAACCTGTGGGGCCATGACTCTCATTTGATCATGCAATCAATCAGCAAAGTGGAAGAAAAGGTAACCTGCATCTCCAACAACATGGAGAAGTATATATCCTGATCCATATGTCAGCCGAGGTTCATCGACAGCGCACAATTCCTGCTAACGTCATTAGATAAGCTGGTTGCGGCTAACGACTCTGATGACTTCCGTATCACAAGTGAATATAAACCGGATGAGAAAAAGAGACACTTGTTATTACGCAAAGAGGTTTACCCCTTTGAGTATATGAATTCCTGGCAGCAGTTTGTAGAGTGATTACCACCGCAAGACGCCTTCTATAGCAAGAACACGGATGAACATTTTCCCAATGAGGATTACCAACATGCGGAGGAAGTTTGTGAAGCATTCGAATGTGATAGCACGGGGGATTATTGTAATAAATACCTGCGGACTAATATGCTCTTACTAGCTGATGTATTTGAGATATGTCGGAAGATTTGCTTGCAGCAGTATGCTTTAGATCCAGCACACTATTATACAAGCCCTGGATTGTCTTGGGATGCACTCTTGAAATATACAGGTGTAGAATTGAAACTATTAACCTACTATGACATGCATCTCTTCTTCGAGAAAAGAATGCGAGGTGGTATCTCCATGGTATCCAAGCGCTATGCTAAAGCCAACAACCCCCACGTCTCAGGATATGACCCTTTCAAACCTAACAATCATATTCTCTACCTAGACGCAAATAATTCGTATAGTTGGGCGATGAGCCAAGCATTACCCATGGGTGGATGAGGTACCTCCGCTAGTACGCTTTTACCCGATGTAGAAAAGGGTTACATAATCGAGGTAGACCTTCAGTATTTCCAAGAGCTACACGATGTTCACAATGCATATCCACTCGCGCCAGAATGCATGAAGGTGCAGAAGGATTGGTTGTCAGGTTACCAGCTGACCAGACCAGCAAGGGCTTCTAAACTTGTCAATTGAAGTTGAAAAGTTGGTTCCCAATCCCGGTGACAAAAAGCGCTATGTTGTGCACTACCGCAATTTACCACTCTACTTCTCGCTAGGTATAAAGTTGACAAAAAAACATCGTGCAATTCGGTTCAATCAAAGCAAATGGATGGAGTCCTACATCAGCATGAATACAGAACTCCGCAAGAAGGACATGACCAGCTTTAAGAAGGACCTCTACGAGCTTTAAAAAGTGTGTTGTGAACAAAAAACCCATCAGCAGTACAAAAAAGCACTATATGAAAGCAAGACACTTCACCATGGTATGAATCTATTTAGAAGTGAAGACCACATTATATATAGCATGCGAATGAATAAATTTCCCTATCACCTCCCCTCGACACCAAGCGCTGGGTTGTGAGAAAATCACCCACTGCTTTCGCCTTCGGCCATAAGGATATAAATATTAAATAACTTAATAAAAAGACATTAAAATGAAAAAGAATTACTGCCGCACACCACCAAATCATTCACACATTAAAAAAAATCATTTACATTCTGCTACACACAAAATTAGTCATATAGCCTAGCAATTTACACAGAAAATGAATATCATTGTGTTTGTTGCTTTTTAAAGTAACAACGTGTTGAGAGAAACATGATTTATATTCTATTCTCTCAAACTTTTCATTCCGATACACTTTACCTTGGACTTTACCACCTAAATTTTGTTTTGTATCTACATTTTCCGGGATTCTCTCTCTGTGGATGGGTGTCTACTTGTGGGATCCTTCTTTTTGTTTTTTCCCTACCGTTGTGACCAGACTTTCACGCCCTTATCGATACCTGTACAGTGGAGTCTCCTATAGTAGATGCGGGATTTTTTCTAGTTGCCTCGGGTTTCTCAGCCCTTGTTTTCTTCCCATCATGACCAAACGCTTCTGTCCTGATCCCCCCTCCCCTCCCCGTGCCCCATGCTACCTCCCATTCTTCAGCCCCAGTCCCCACAATTTTAATCATTTAGGCCACCGATAAACCAGACAGTTTCAAAAGAGTTTCCCCTTTCTGCATACACAAGGCGCTCCACAACCTTGACGGTACCCTTCCAAAGGTTTCTACCCTCAGATCCAGCGATTTCCTGGGAAATTTAAGCCATTACCCTCCTAACCACCAACACTCTTGCTAATATGGTATCGACGCTACAGTCACCCTCACCGTTCCCTGAACTCCAGCAAAGGCGTCATCAGAACCAGACACCTTGCCTACTTGACCGATGAAGACCTCGTTGAGGAACTTGCCAACCGACACGTTACTGAAGCCCGTCGTCTTGACCTCAAGAGAGACGGTGCCGAAACACCCACCAATACCATCTTCCTTACTTACTTTTGCCATACCAACTCTCCCCTCCCACATCGCTGCCGGCTATCTGAGAATCACAGTTGCCCTTACATTCTCAACGCCCTCCGTTGTCATAAGTGCCAGAGGTATGGCCATGGAAAAAAAAACTTCTGCCGCAGCCAAGCGCGATGTGGCAACTGTGGAGCCCTGGACCATGACAGCGCCTCCTGCTCCAACACTTCACTCTGCACAAATTGCGACGGTACTTACCGAGCCAACCATCCCTCCTTCTCAAAAGACTGCCCCACCTGGCTTCAGGATAAAGCAGATAACCAAACTGAAAACCCTTAATCCCAACATCACTTACCCGGAGGCCAGGAAGCAATTCCTCGCTTCCCTTTACGCCAAACCTTCCTACTCGAGGGCAGTCTCCTCAAACACCAATACCGCCCACCCCCCTTTCCCAAACACAACTAAAACTGACTCACATGCCCCAAGCGACCTCACCTGGCCCTTCTTACCTAGTCCTAAGCCCATCGACGTTGCCAACAACCCAACCACACCCATTGACCAAACCACCTCCACCACCAATTTTCTCCCCAACCTTCTTTCCTTTTCTAAGACCCCTGCTGTCCGATACCCAAACATGCCATCAAACATTAAACTCAAGTCAACCTGGCCAACAAACATCAAACCAACAAATATCAAACCAACAAACAACCAACAAACAACCGATCAACAAACAGCCCTCCATCCAAACCCACACGTATGACATTGAAGTGAACATGGATTGTGCGATTACTGAACACACCGAACATACTTCTCGTTCAACTTTAAAAAAAAAACTGGTCCCAAAGAAACAGGGACAGATCTAATAAAAAAAACAAGCCAACTCAGACCCAACAGATCTTCCTCCAGATAACCATCTGCCTCTTTATTACGTGCAACACAAACATTTACAATAACACCCACAAAATTATAAAATGGAACATCAGGAGCCTTAAGGCCAACTCAGAAGAAATTAGCCTACTGGCTACCACCTTCAACCCAGTCGTATTTTTCCTACAAGGAACTTTCTTGAACACCACTGACCATTATTCCCTCAACAACTTCGCTTGCTACCATAAACATCAAGTGGACGCCGACAGGGCCTGTGGGGGAGTCTCCATTCTCGTTAGACACGATATCCCACACAGCCCTGTTCATGTGAACACCGACCTTCAGGCCATCTGTATGTCTATCTCCCTTCACAAGACCTTCACTCTTTGCAATATCTATCGACACCCCTTCCAACGCCAACGTTCGGCCAACCAGCCTGAACAACCTCATCTCTTAACTCCCCTTCCCTTTATCCTTATTGGTGACTTCAAGGCCCACAACGCCCTGTAGGGCTCCAATACCACCACCCCAGAGGGAAGCTCGTCGAAAACACTTTTCGACAGCACAGCCTCTCATTGCTCAACACTAACTCCCCGACCTACCTTCACCCTGCCACAGGCTTCCTCACCTGTATTGACCTGTCTATCTGTTTCCCAAACATTGTCCCTGATTTTAGCTGGAAGGTCACTGCTAATCTCTGTGGTAGTGACCATTACCCTCTTCTTATTCACTCCAATCTTCAAACCCCACAGACCACACCCCCAAATGGAACCTCAAGAAGGCCGACTGGCCCCTTTTCGAAACACTCTGCGACGCGCATCTTTCCCCCTCCCCCGATCTCCTCGAGGGTGAGGATCCCATGTCAAACTTCAGTAACATCCTTATCAACATCGCAACCTGCTCCATTCCCAAAACCTCCAAAACCCCCTAACCACTCCAACCCCTGGTTTACTTATAACTACAAAACCGTCATCAAGAACAGCAAAGGGTTTTTAGGAACTTCAAAACTAACCCGACCACCCACAACCTCAACCTCTTTCGCATCAGCCGTGCCAAGGCCAGGCGCACTATCAAGGACAGTAAAACCAACACCTGAAAGAACTTCATCTCTTCCCTCACCACTAACACCCCCACTAAGAAGATTTGGAGAATGGTTAACAGCTTTCACGGCAGGATGGGCAAGTCTCCCATCTCCCATCCCTTCTGGAATGGTAACCTTCTCGCCGCGAAAAAGGACATCGTTAACCACCTCGCGGCTTCTTTTAGTAACATTTCGTCCTCGGCCAACTACCCCAATGCTTTTAAAGCCCAAAAAGCTCGCGATGAAGCCCCTTAGTTTCACCTTTCTCTCCGACAACACCGAGAGTTACAACACTCCTCTCACCCTTTCTGAATTAAACCAAGTCACCCACGACGCTGGCTGCACCTCCAAGGGCCCAGATAACATCCCTACCAGTTCCTGAAACACCTTCCCAACAAGGTCACTACTACTCTACTCACCATCCTCAACCACATTTGATCCTCACACTCCTTCCCCCATCTGGAGGACAGCTATCATCACCCCGGTCCCCAAATCGGGGAAGGAGAGTACCGACCACTCCAGCTACCGCCCCATTTCCCTTACCTGCTGTCTCTGTAAAATTATGGAAAGGATCATTAGCCAGAGACTAAACTGGTTCCTTGAGATAAACAGAATTCTCTCCCCTCACCAAAACGGCTTCCGGAAACGTCGCAATACCTTGAACCAGTTAATTACGCTCGACACCACTATTCGGGAATCCTTTGCAAAAAAGGAACACCTCATTGCCATTTGTTTTACCTATAGAAAGCTGTCGACACTACTTGGGAATACGGTATTACCCGTAAACTTTACACCATTGGCCTCAGAAACAACCTCCTCATCTTTATTTAAAACTTCCTCCAAACCAGGCACTTCTAAGTTCGTATTGGCCACGCCCTCTCCAACCCCTACCCCCAAGAAGAGGGCGTCCCCCTAGGCAGCATTCTCTTCAATCTGAGCATTAACGACATCGCGGACAACCTTGACCCCAACATCAAACGTGCCCTCTACGTGAACGACTTCACCATCTTCCTCCCCTAGCTTTCCTCTTGTCAAAAATAGTCTCCAACTCAGCCTCAATCGGCTGCAAGAATGGTGCAACAATAACGGTTTTAAATTCTCAAAATACAAGACAGTATTTAACCCTAGACCCCAAGCTCTCCTACAAGCAACACATCACCAACCTGAAAGAGAAATGCAATAGCTCTCTCCGTCTCCTCTCCAACACCACTTGCGGTGCGAACCCCCATGTTCTCCTCAAATTCTTCACGCTCACCATTCTTGCCAAGCTTGACTACGGCAATATTGTCCACTGTGCTGCTCACAACTCTTACCGCAACCACATCAACACCATCCAAAATAAAGTCCCCATGCTTTGTCTGGGCACCTACATGACCTCCCCCATCACCAGCCTTCACCTTAAAGCCAGCGAACCGCCATTCCTACTAAGGTGTAAAAAGCTTATCCTCTCCTATGCTTTTAGAGCCCTCACAAACACCCAGAACCCTGCTTACAATCTCGTTAGGTACCCCAATTTCTCCACCCTCTATGATAGGACTAAAACCCTACCCCCTTCCTTCAGCATACGCATCAAACCTGACCTCCTCCATCCCGGCATCAACCCCGCCACTCTTTGTACCTTCTCTTGGCCCACTTTTCCTTCCTGGGCCACCCCCTCCCTTCTATCCACCTGGGCTTTTCCACTCATCACAAAACACAAACCCACCCTAACCTCTTCATCAACCGCCACAACCAAATCAAAGACCAATTCTCAAACTACACCTACATCTATACTTGTGGCTACAAGGAAGGCGATAAGACAGCTGATGCTGCCTCATCCAAGACATCACCCTCAGTAGCAGGCTTCCCGACTATTCGTCCATCTTCTCGGCCGAAGTCATCCTTCTCGCCCTCAACTTTCTTGAGTACTCCCACTCAGCCACTTTGCCATCTTCTCCGACTCCAAGGCTGTCCTTACTTCTTTACTCAATCTTAAATGGGATAACCCCACATCCCACTTCCTCCTCCGTTAATTCCCCCTTTCTTCTCCTGCAGGAAAAGTATTCTTTTCTTCTGGATACCCAGCCTTGTTGGCATCCCTGGTAATGACAGAGCTGATGCAGCCGCTAAGTTTGCCCTCAACCTCCCCCTACCCCATTTCCCAAAACCCTTTCTGACATCAAACCGCTTATTGCTTCCCTTGTTCGTGACCGCTGACAAACCTAATGGAACTCCCAAATTGATAATCCAGCCCACCATTTTGATGAAACCCACCATCCACAACCTCTCCAGTGTCGACAACGTTCACAATACCCGCCTTAGAATAGGTCACACCAACCTTACTCACTCCCACCTCCTTATTGGATCTGTGAAAACTGGGGTAACGCAAGGATGTGCTATGTCTGGTTTTCTCGTTATACTTGCTATTGATTGGGTGATGAGAACCAGGACACAAGGCAGAAGGAATGGAATTCGGGAAACATATTTACAACCCTAGACTATCTTGACGACGCTGATGACATTGCACTTATTTCTAGCACCAAAGAACAACTCTAGACAAAATAATCAAACTCCACAAAACGGGTAAAACGATTGGTGTGAAGATTAACGAGAAAAAGACAAAGGTCATGCGCATGTACAACAAAACTGATAGAACAATCAAAGTTGCAAATAGGGAACTTGAAGAGGTTGATAGCTTTTCTATATTAGTGCAAAGAGCTTCCACACTCTTTGATCAGTGTAACATTGTCAAAAGAAGGAGGCACTGATGAGGATATAAAACGCAGAATTTGGGTTGGCACAGGCAACTTTCAGACAACTTTACCAGAACTACAAGATTTGGAAATCGAACATTTACCGGATAAAGACTAAACTGAAGTTAACAAAACCCGATGAGAAGAAATTACATATGTTCCAAAGGAGATGTCTAAGAATTATTTTGAAAATAAGATGGCCAGTGGAAGTCACCAATGAACTTGAACTATTTGATAGAGCATGCAAAATGGAGATAAGCAGAGACATATTTAAGAGAAGATGGGGATGCTTGGGTCACGTAATAAGAGACAATAATATCAGAAAAGCCATCACCTGGACACTAGAAGATAGAAGAAAGAAAGGAAGACCTAAAACTACATAAAGGAGAGTGACAGAAAAGGAGAGAGACGGTTATGGATGAAACTGCAGCTGGGGAGAAGCTGCAGTAGTAGCAAAGACCGAAAGAGATTTGCTTAGCAGTCTGGTTCACGCTCCCGATCAGGAGATTTTGTGTCATCGCAACCCACAATGCACCTTTCCAAATTCAATTCGCTCTCGAAAAATACATAACGGTTAAATAGGTTTAAGCCAATGGTAGGAAATGTGAATACGAAATATTCATATTTCATTAGTGTAACAGAACGATGATTTTTTTTTATATATTTACACCAACGCAAATTTGACTTTCACCAGGAAATTTTAACGTAATCCTAACAAATTAGTTTCAATTTTCTTTGAAGAGCAGATCTTAACATTTTAATCATCAGCAAAAGCTTAAATTATACAGAATTAATAATTCAAATATCATTTCCGAAGTATACAACTTTATAATTACAGAATTTGACAAGAATTTGACAAAATTTAAAAAAAAATTGAAGTTATTAGCAACAATTTAAATTATGGTCACTACGCATGTCTTGATCTCCCAATCGGGAGATCTCCTGATCGGGAGCGTTAACCGGACTGCTTAGTGAAGCCTCAATCCCCGCACCCATGAGAAAGGAGCGGTAAGGTAAGGTCCACTAGTTGTAACATGAGTCGTTTGTGAGGTGCAACGTCGAATGTCTTTGTTAACCCATAATTACTACGTCAGTCTGTCCTTTTTTGTCAGGTGTTTGAGCAGTCTTGTGTAGTGAGGATCAACTGTGATTCACATGGATGCTTTTACGGAAGCCTTACAGTGAGTTTGTATGAATTTGATGGTAGTTCAGATGATACATAATATTTGAGTGTAGAACATGCTCTATAACTTTTAAGGGGATCCCCTTTTTCAAAAATTGAAGATATATTTGCACACCTCTATTCACTATACCAGTATTTCAGAAATCCCCAGAATTAAGGGAATCTCAACGTTTGTCATTTGGTAACCCCGTATATCTGTGTTTTCATCCCGCCAACCATCTTAATTTGTGTTTCATCCCGCCAACCATCTTAATCTGTGTTTTCATCCCGCGAACCATCTTAATCTGTGTT
The DNA here is from genome assembly GCA_020152595.1 of Chiridota heheva. Taxonomy (NCBI): domain Eukaryota; kingdom Metazoa; phylum Echinodermata; class Holothuroidea; order Apodida; family Chiridotidae; genus Chiridota; species Chiridota heheva. The sequence continues at coordinate 4,130,133 of JAIGNY010004447.1, forward strand.
TTCATCCCGCCGACCATCTTAATCTGTGTTTGATCCTCAACCATCTTAATCTGTGTTTTATCCCACCAACCATCTTAATCTGTGTTTTCATCCCGCCAATCATCTTCATCTATGTTTTCATCCCGCCAAACATCTTCATCTATGTTTTCAACCCGCCAAACATCTTAATCTGTGTTTTCATCCCGCCAATCATCTTCATCTATGTTTTCATTCCGCCAACCATCTTAATCTGTGTTTTCATCCCGTCAACCATTTTAATCTGTGTTTTCATCCCGCCAAACATCTTCTAAAATCCACAATGATTAGGAGAATGATAAAACAAGAGAAGACTGAAATACATTTTGTGCAGAATATATGAAAATACATAAGCACAACTCGATACACAAACATTAATGTAAAGTAAGGAATCAGATGGGCATGATATGATTGACAGGAAAGGTCCATTAAAAGTTCAATCTGGTCATGTTTCCAATGAAAAAACTCATCTATAATGTGACCTCACCTATTAGGATCTGAAGGCAGAGGCGGTAGAAGATGCTTAAATCTGGAGGACACAGGATCTGAAGGGCAATTTCCAACTGTTGCATTTTCAAAGCATGTTGCACATCAGAATGATTTTATAGGGTCAACCCTCCTTCCCATCCCCACCCTCTCCCCTTTCTTGACATGATTACTGGAACGTATTCAGATATTGAGACAAAGTTGCACGGTCTTATAAGCGGGGAGCAGAGAGAAAGGGCCTCCATCTCTGCTTCTCCCTACGGCTCTACTGGGCGGTGCAGCGCCACTGGGGTGCGGCGCCACCGGCGGTGCGGCGCCACCGGGCGGTGCGGCGCACCGGGCGGTGCGGCGCCACCAGGCGGTGCGGCGCCACCGGGCGGTGCGGCGCCACCTGGCGGTGCGGCGCCACCTGGCGGTGCGGCGCCACGGCGGTGCGGCTCCTTCGTATGTTACTACTGGGTCGTATGTTACTACTGGGTCGTATGGTACTACTGGGTCGTATGGTACTACTGGGTCGTATGGTACTATTCTGATATGCATAATTTAGTGTTGTTAAGGAATCAGAAAGTTGTTTTGACGTGAATTGTGGACAAGTGTCGGAAACAACTGTATCAGTATTCCATAATATGCACTTCAAATTTTGCAAAATAGCAACTGTTTGTAAAGGTTGTGTAATTACAATGAATAAAGGAAACCCCTCTGGCTATTTTGAATGGGCACCTAACACGGCCATACAATAATGACCCTGATGTGATGTTAATTTTAAGGAAAGTTAATATTTTCTTTTGGTATGAAGAGCCATTTATCTAGTGGGTGGGATCGGGTGGCAGAGGGTATTGGGTTACATTTATGCCTTGGTTAATTGTAATCTAATCTCCGTTAATACGCATTGATTTGTCGGCCATGGGCACACAAACTATTGGTGCTGCTCAAACTGAAAATTCCACTTTGGAAATTAAATCTCCACTTGAAGAAAAAGAGAGCAATGAGTTAGTGAAGGTCAGGTCAGAGAAGTGGCACAAGACAGGAGACTGAAGGCCTCAATCTCCACTTGAAGAAAAAGAGAGCAATGAGTTAGTGAAGGTCAGGTCAGAGAAGTGGCACAAGACAGGAGACTAAAGGCCTTAATCTCCACTTGAAGAAAAAGAGAGCAATGAGTTAGTGAAGGTCAGGTCAGAGAAGTGGCACAAGACAGGAGACTAAAGGCCTTAATCTCCACTTGAAGAAAAAGAGAGCAGTGAGTGAGTGAAGGTCAGGTCAGGGATGTGGCACAAGACAGGAGACTGAAGGCCTCAATCTCCACTTGAAGAAAAAGAGCAGTGAGTTAGTGAAGGTCAGGTCAGAGATGTGGTGCAAGACAGGAGACTGAAGGCCTCAATCTCCACTTGAAGAAAAAGAGAGCAGTGAGTGAGTGAAGGTCAGGTCAGGGATGTGGCACAAGACAGGAGACTGAAGGCCTCAATCTCCACTTGAAGAAAAAGAGCAGTGACTTAGTGAAGGTCAGGTCAGGGATGTGGCACAAGACAGGAAACTAAAGGCCTCACTCTCCACTTGAAGAAAAAGAGAACAGTGAGTTAGTGAAGGTCAGGTCAGAGAAGTGGCACAAGACAGGAGACTGAAGGCCTCAATCTCCACTTGAAGAAAAAGAGAGCAATGAGTTAGTGAAGGTCAGGTCAGAGATGTGGCACAAGACAGGAGACTAAAGGCCTCAATCTCCACTTGAAGAAAAAGAGAGTAGTGAGTGAGTGAAGGTCAGGTCAGGGATGTGTCACAAGACAGGAGACTGAAGGCCTCAATCTCCACTTGAAGAAAAAGAGAGCAGTGAGTTAGTGAAGGTCAGGTCAGGGATGTGGCACAAGACAGGAGACTAAGACCTCAATTTCCACTTGAAGAAAAAGAGAGCAATGAGTTAGTGAAGGTCAGGTCAGAGAGGTGGCACAAGACAGGAGACTGAAGGCCTCAATCTCCACTTGAAGAAAAAGAGAGCAATGAGTTAGTAAAGGTCAGGTCAGAGAGGTGGCACAAGACAGGAGACTAAAGGCCTCAATCTCCACTTGAAGAAAAAGAGAGCAATGAGTTAGTGAAGGTCAGGTCAGAGAAGTGGCACAAGACAGGAGACTAAAGGCCTCAATCTCCACTTGAAGAAAAAAAGAGCAATGAGTTAGTGAAGGTCAGGTCAGAGAAGTGGCACAAGACAGGAGACTAAAGGCCTTAATCTCCACTTGAAGAAAGAGAGCAGTGAGTTAGTGAAGGTCAGGTCAGAGAAGTGGCACAAGACAAAAGACTGAAGGTCTAAATCTCCACTTGAAGAAAAAGAGAGCAGTGAGTGAGTGAAGGTCAGGTCAGGGGTGTGGCACAACACAGGAGACTGAAGGTCTAAATCTCCACTTGAAGAAAAAGAGAGCAGAGAGTGAGTGAAGG